>CAHIKZ030002001.1:0-35000 GCA_903632075.3 Acanthosepion pharaonis
ATTTGTGAGCTGTACTTGTGAGGACAAGTTTTTTGTATTTCTTTAAGGCGTAGGCTAGCAGGAATTCCTTTAATGGATCAATTGGAACCATTTCCAATCAATCCAAGAGCTCCAACTACAACTGGAATTATTAAGGCCCTCATGTGCCACATTTTTTAGTTTTCCACCTCCACACCCTTGTATTTTGATATTTTTTTAAAGATCTTCCAATATACATTACAATCTGCAGGGACTGCCATGTCAATAAAAAAGCACATTCTCTTTTTGTGGTGCCTGGGTGATCAGCTTTGATTGTTCTATGTGTATTGTAAAGTCCCATAAAATTACAGGCCCTCTCTCTGTAACCGGGTGATGTTCATACTAGTTTCTTGCAATTTCCTTCCCGTAAAAGGTGTACATTTTCCATTGCAAATTTTTGGCCAGTATACGGCGAGGAATTTTATATTCAGTGGCTGATAACACTGTACAACCTGTTACAAGAGAGTCACTTTTTTTGGTCATTTATAAAAAAAAAAAATCTGCATTACGGGTTAACACCATTTTTCAGTATGTGTGCTTCGTAATTTCTATCTAGCAAGCATTAATTCTGTGCAGCAAAAATAAAACCTTCAGTTTCAGCTTTTCACCCTGAACTACGTAACACTAATGAATAAGGGGTTCTATTATTATTATTATTATTATTAAAGATTAATATTTTTAACTAGCAGTAGAGCCCGGTGTTGCCCGGGGATGTAACAGTAAGAGATAGATCAAGTATCGACCATCATAAAGACTGAAAAATAAAATTGATAAAGATTATTGTTTAAGGTTGGCGGACATGCATGTCTTAATTAGGTTTTTTTTTTTTTTGTTTTTTTTTTTACGAATTGGTCAAACCCAAACTCAAACAAAAACATTGTTTTCAATCGTGATGAGTCTACCGATTGAATAGAATTTTATTATAAACAATTGTCTTGTAAATGGAATTTTTAAAGCATTCTGAATGTAAAAATAAAAAAAAAGAGTGCAAGACAATAACAAACACTACCTGCCCCCGCAAAAAAATGAAGTTTTTTTTTAAATCGGTTGAAAAATGTAGGAAATCCGATCCCATATAAAAAGGAACACACACACACACAAACAAACTGGGTTTTATAATAAGTATAACTCGATATGAGTTGTCCCCCTTACATTCTCGCGATGACTTTAATCATATTTTCAAATTGATTTCATGCAAAAACAATTGTGTTTTTCCAATTTTTGGCGCTGTCAGAACCACCGCAAGGTAATTTTACGTAGTCCTGTGAAGTTTTGTTGAAATCGGTTGAAAAATGTAGGAAATCCGATCCAATATATAAACGTACAGACACACACACAACCTGGGTTTTATAATAAGTAAGATAATAATAATAACAACAACAGTAAGAACAGCAATAATAATAATAATAATAATACAATAATAATAATATGTCCCCTAGGAGTACATACACAATGCATCTCTGTTCTTGAGCGGGAATAGTTGGGGGAGTATTTTGACCAGGTTTTCTAACCTTGAAAAGTGAATCAGCCAAGGTGACTTAGAAATGACACCAAGATACTTCGGGAACACCATCAATCAAAGACCGTTCTCGAGGATTGTTTTACCAGACCTGAAGGTATTTCTAACTGGGCCCCACCTGCAAGTTTTACGCGAGGCTTTTATTAAAATCTGTCAGCAAATGGCGCACATTTGGCCGTGAAGGATGTGCATGATATACTCATATCAGATTAGGTGCCATGATAGGCTTTGTACCTTGGCGTCACTTTCTTGACGTGCTATTCCAAATCTCAATAATTTAAAAACTTAAACAATGACTGACAGATTAGAAAATTCCCAAGAAACCCCTAACAATCAGATATTCAAAAACATAGTGCTCATTAGCAACACACAGATACTCAAAAAACAATATGCCCAATAACTCTCTAAAAACATTCCTTTATTTCAGGTTGTCTCAGGCAAAATAAAAGACTCAGTTATGTGTCATGCGTGATACACGCTTAGGCGATCATGTATCTTTTCGATGGGGCGAGGCAGATTTTTTTTGCCATTTCTTTCTGCGATAGACTAGGCTATAGAATTTATATATATACGGAAGAGATGTTCTGCAATTTTTATTCGGCTTTTTTGTTGCCTATTTAAGGTCAGGGGATATAGAAATGTGATATTTTTACATTGCTGTTTAATCTGTACAAGGCGCAAGAGGCAGTTAAGGTAGAGGGATACACAGTAAGAGGCCCCAAGCAAAAAGATATTGCTTTCATCAAGGCAAGGTGGCACAAGAAGTGAAACAGATGGAAAAAGCTTTAGAAAATACCGGAAGCCTAATCCTAAACACGAAACAATGGATAAACCTCTACTCTTGTTCAGAAGACCAGGGAAGATTGTGAACTGGACACTAGGCAAACCTATCTATTCGTATTGATAACAAAAATAAAATCAATAGTAAATAAAAACACTCAAAGTTTTAAGCGAAGACGTTGAAGTAGACTTTAGAAGGAGCCGGAAACCCCATCCGAAACAGGAAACAAAGGGCAAATCTCTACTCCTGTTCAAAAGTCCGGAGAGGAGTGTGAACTGAACGAGCGACGAACCTATCTACTCCTATTGAGAAAAGAGGATATCAGGAGGAGTCAGGTACTTGCTGGAGCGGTAAACTAGGTAGTGAGATAGTCACAACTACAGGAGGTAAGTGCATCTATAATCTGGATTGAATCATCTGGAGATACAGACGTAACTGCGCCTTTTATCAGTAACCCTTGTGAGCCCGCGGGCAAACAGCTTCGAAGAAGCCGGTGGAAATACCTTCTTATTTTTTTCATGGCCCAAATCTTGGAAAGTTTCGAAAAGTCCCTCGAATAGGCGACTAGGAAGATGAACGCAGAAAAAAAATAATTTAAAAATCTGAATAAAACACATACACAAGATCTAATGGTGGTTTCCACGTTTCCAAACACACCCGTCTGCTGGGGTGGATAGCTGATCCTTGTTGCAGATGACCGCTCAGGCACATTTTGTGTGTTTTCAACATTGAACTTTCTCAACACCCGCAGAGCTCAGCTGTGGTGGTTTATCTGCTGAGCAGATCTTAGTTACAGTTTCGGAGAGAGGATGCACAATCTGGTGGGATCAGTAGTTGAAAAAGGCTAGAACGCTCAAATCCCTGGCCGCGATGACATCTGACGCCATGCTTGTATAATCATCTAATGCGTCCGGGGAGTTTCCTTAACAAGGCTTGGGTTAACACATGGTATAGTTTTCAGACATTTTCAACGGTTTCGTACGTTGGGGTCGGCTCCATAGATAGATCACATCAAGATTCACCTCCTTAACAAATCGATCATGGCGACATTCGAACACAAGTATCATGATCGGAACATTCTAACCGTTCGGTCACGTCACAATTACACACACACACACACACACACACACACACACACACACACACACACACACACACACACAGAGACACAGACACAGACACAAACAGACGTACACACACACACAAACACACACGCATATATATATATATATATATATATATATATATATATATATATATATAATTATTATTAAAAAAAAAAATATTTATAACATAAATATGTTATAAAATCTCTACAAAAATAGCCATTTTATTTCAACACCCTCGGTGTCTTATCATGATAAAATAAATGGTTTTAAAAGTTTCAAATTAATTAACGATCCTTCGCTAGGGGAAAACATTGTTACAAAAGCTAGAATGACCAATCAAAACCCGAGTATAGGGAGATTCAAAAGCTTGACAAGGAAATCATGTTATAATAGCTATTCAGATCTTTAAAATACGGGTAATATTAAAAAGAATTTATTCTAACCAATAATTATTAAATTATATGATAAAATTTGATATTAAAATTAAAAACTGCCAATTTTAAAATCCAAATTTAATCACGATTAAGTTTAAAAACTATAAAATTATTGAGTAAAGAAAAAAAGAAAAAATACATATGTTATTCAATTTATTTCTTCGTTGAAATTACGTTCGACCAGACGCTACAATATCCGGTCATCCGACAATACATGTATATATATTTTTTAATCCAAAGTGTGTGAATGGGGTCTTAAACTCACGCGCAAAACAACAAAAACACAATCAGATTCTACTTTGTATTGAGCACTCTTTTAAGAATAGTAATTGTTGGTTATTGAATTCATTCCGTATACACCAATTATATACTTGTATATATATATATATATATATATATATATATATATATATATATATATATATATATTTTGGTATAATTGTATATATCAACAAACACTATTTAGAAAAATAGAATGACAAATTGAAAAAAAGGTTTTGTGACGCGTTTCATCCGTTGGGATTTCATTGGACTGGGTTTTCTTGATGTTGTCACGTCTACACATGCGCACAAAACGAGAGATGCTGGTAGTTTCAAAATTTTTGAAAGAAGGTTTATTCAATCAAGCCAAATTCATCTGTATTCTTTTTTCTTTCTATCACCTTTGTCGCTGACTATCCCACATTGTGACAATATAGAATCTACCAAGAATGGTGATATATTGTAAGAGCCTATACGCAAATTTACGTGGCTGATATAGCGAATATATAAAATATATCGAAGAGCTGGATTGGTAAGTGGTACGAGTTACAACAAGTAAGAAGTCATTTCAAATTATAGGAAATCAATGATACTAAACAAATACTAATTTTATGAGTTCACCTAATATGTCTTCCTTTTCTTTGAGTCTATATTTTCACTGATTCGCCTTCACTAATCAAATTCTGCCTTCAGAGATCAACGGTTAATTTAGAGGAAACTGAAATTAATATTGGGGGGATATTTTTTTTTCTAATCTCAGAAGTTATTTAATTAAAAAAAGCAATGGAATGTTTTGAATGACATTGAAAACATGTCAAGTACGAAGCCGGAAAGCAACCTTACGACTTGATTGTCAAGCAAATGTCACCACAAGATTTATAAAGAATTATTAATCGAAATCACTTGTGTCAAAATAACGTCAGAAAATACATCTACTCCTTATACGCCATATTCCCACGCCTCCAGGAGATGTTTGAAACCGTGGTTAGTGCAGAATTGTAAAACCATAATTAGTCTGAGGTTATTTCGAAGGACAAAATGCATCAAGTAGGTTTGGTTTGGTTTGCTTTGTTTTGTTTTACGGCATATCAACCTCAATGGATTATTTAATGCCGACAACATTTTTGTTGCTGGTAATAATTTTTCCTTCAAAAATCTATTTTTGGCAACTCTTTTTTCTTTAAAAATGTATTGTTGGTAATAATGTACTGCCGGCAATAATTTTTTTCCTCAAAGACCCATTGCTGATAATGATTTTTTTTACAAAAAGTATTCCTGACACTAAAACCCACCCCCACACTTTAACAGCGCCCCGACCCACGTTCGGGGGCCAACCACCTGCCCACAGCTGGGACACCAACATGGGCCACCACTCCGGGCCAAGGCGAACCCGGGAACAACAAAATCAAGAGGCGGCTCCACGCTCTCCCAAACCTCCCTGCCAGAGGCCCCGCTGCTAGACGCAGTTCATCGTCTTACCCAGGACGTGGATGTCAGTTTATCGTCATACCCAGGATGGATCAAGTAGGTGTTTCTTATTTATTTCTTAATCATTTAACCATTGTAGTACAGTTTCCTTTATATATAATATTTATTCTTATTCATACATTCTAGATTGATTTATTTTTACGGTTTATCAACCGAAATGCAGGATCTGCGGAAAATATGATGAAACTGTCGACCATATCTCAGGATGTCCGAAACTGGCAAAAAATGAATATAACCACAGACTTAACAAAGTAGCGACATATGTGCACTGGAAGATATGCAAGAAGCACAAAATCGAAACCACTGAGAGATGATATTGGCACCAACCAGACATAGTTACCCAAAATAACGATGTAACTATCCTCTGGGACATGCCAATTCAAACTGACAGGGAAATAAAAGCCAACAGACTTGATATCATCATAAAAGACAATAAATTCCGGAAGTCTATCGATATAGCAGAAAAACACCTCCATGGAAATTATCGAGGACCTGAAGATCGAGATTAACAGGATGAGGGGAAAGAAAATTAAAACTGTAACAATAGCAATCGGAGCTCTGGGCTTCGTGAGAAAAGGAATGGACAGTTTTACTAAAAGTGTCCCAGGTAATATCAACATACAAGTTGCCCAGAAGATCGCCCTACTAGGAATATCCCATATACTAAGAAAAGTGCTATCAAGTAAATGACAATTCTTCTATAGGACCTCAAGGACATAGTTTGGACCCGGATCTAAAGGATACAAAGCAGGAAACATAACATACATAAATAATAATAATAATAATAATAATAATAATAATAATAATAATAATAAAATGAAGCAATTATAAAAATTACTTAACGAATAAAAAATTCGGCAAACTTCCAAAGTTCGTGCTCAAAAAAAAAAAAAAAAAAGATTGTCAAAAGGACAGTTTTTTCCATTGGCTCCGCTGTTATTTCAAGTACCTTTAACGGCTAAAGGAATAGCCGAAAGCGTTCGGATATACAGAACATTTCGACAATTTTTACACACTTTATATCCGGAAAAGAAAACACTTAAACGAACATTATTTAAATTACGCTTGTATAAAAGCGAGATTTCTGCGCGAATACACAATATCTCTCTCTCTCTCTCTCTCTCTCTATATATATATATATATATATATATATATATATATATATAAGTGAAGAAATTTGGCGGATTTAGTGTACTCATATATAGTAATTCATCGAGCCTAGAATAATCTTCAACAGATTGCAGTGCGCATTGGATGTGCACTGCTGATGAGTCCCAAATAGGACGAAACGGCCGTCCAGTGCTTTCTGTATTCTGTTTTTGATTGGGGCACTGTTCCGTGGGGTTTCGCATATTTGGCGGAGTATCACTACGGGATTGAGTGAGTATCTGCGCTATATCGAGTCTTCACAGTTTCTTCTTCGTCGCCGAGGCCCGTGGTACTTTTGGTAAGACGTTTGTGCTGTATCGGTGCGGGTTCGATTCTCGGTAATAGATGCGCACTGCTGATGAGTCCTAAGTAGTGCGAAACGGCTCTCCAGTGCATTCTGTTAAGTATTACTTTAGGCTCGGTGAATTATATATATATATATATATATATATATATATATATATATATATAGTCGAAACAATGTAGGTTTAGCTACTTTCTCTTGTTTTTCGTAAAAGATAGCGTGCCGACTAACATACCATCTATCAGGCAAAAGTAAGAGGGAAGCAGATATTTATTTTCATCATTTCAGCCCAAATAAGGCAATAAAGCCACTAAGGCGCAAGGAGCTTATGAATGTGAAAGAATATGAGAAAAAGAAAAAACATTATTAAGAAGAGAGAACAATAAAAGAACAGGAATTAAGAAAACAGAAGATAACGATTGATATTGCATTTACTTTTTGGAAGATCAAAGTTCATTTGGAAAGCAAGAATCCGGAAGGGAGTTCCAGAAATGAAAAATTTGAGAAAAGGAACTGCTTGGGTTACATCTAGCAATTTCAACTGTAAAATGATGAGACTTAGCTGCCAATCTAGCACTGCACGTAAAGTGGAAAATTCGAAAGAGGAAAGCTCTTCTGAACAATTACAATGAAAATATTTATGAAAAGGGTACGTTACGGTGTGTGTGGGGGAAGTGACTGAAACCGGGATGCCAGGTCAGGACCGATAACATTGCAGTCTTCTTTGGATTTTCTCAAGAATATCTAAATACATAGAAGAAGCACCAGAACAGATGTGGTAACAACCTTCAATGCATAGACTAATGGTTGACTTATGTAAGAAAGATTCTGACGAGCAAAATTGTCTAGCCCGACACAGTGAAGCAACTATTAATTAACATAGAACAGAAGGCTATCATATTCCTACAAATATCAAGCAGATACTTGCAGAAAATCCAAAGATTATATACGGGGGAAAACTATAAACACTTGATATTATAATCGTAAAAAATAACTGCATCAGAATATCATTCAACCATGCAATTAATGCATTAAAAATATTCAGTAATTAATTAAGGCGACTTGCGGTTGAAGTGGTCAAGGCAAATACTTCTCGTAAGACACAGAATTTAATATCTGTATTTCGTCAGAAACAACAAGAAGAGCGCTGACCTATTATGTAGTATCAACCCTCCTACATGTTAGTAAATGCTGCAGAGTTTCTTTACCGTTGAAGAGGAGACATGAGACAACAATGTGATTCTACTGAAGGATGATGAGAATATTACGGATGGAACATGCGAGAAGCGTAGATTTTTTAAGAAAATGGAAACAAAACGGAAAGATAATTATAATAAAAAAGAGAAAGGTGGGGGTATTTTTGAGACCCATAATGAGGAAATATGGAGATCTTAACACTGACAGGACAGAGACAGCAAGAACGATGGTGGGGAGAATAACAAGCTTGAGTAAATGGATGAATTCAGACTAGATTCAGGTTTCAATGCGGTTTGCATTGAAGAGTGAATCTGACGGTCATCATGCAGTGTTGATTCCTATCTCCACACTGTTTATCTTTATAAACGCTCTATCTCAGTGCACTGTTCACACACACATACACATATCTGTGTGTAGTTTTAAACAGACAAAACCGCATATTTTCCTTTAAAAAGGGAACCTTTTTTCGGCCAACACCTCATTTGAAGAATCGTTAGCGACTAGCATAATGTTAACGCGAACCGTGGGATGATAGACAAACTGGGAGGAAACGAAGAAAAATGGAACGAAAAAATAAGAGAGGAGGGGGAATGGCAAAACAACCAGAATAAATAGTTCCAGTGAGTATAAAAAGGAAAATATAGACTCAAAAGCCACTCAGTAAAGAAGGAGAACGAATAATTTTCTCTTTCTGTTGGCACAAAGACGGTCTGTATAATTTAATGCATCCTGTTCCTCTAAAGTGTGCAGATGTTTTGCCGGCCGTGCTTTGCCCAAAAAAACAAAAAAAAAACCAAAACAAAACAAAAAAACACGAATCCGTGTATTCACACACACAATCTGGTTTATATAAGAGGTGTTGACCTATCACGGAAGTCTGTGCCGTCTGCGTCAGACGTGTATTACGGGTACTAATACCCTGTCTAGTATTGCTAGGCATTGTGCAATACGCATTTAAAAGCACTGACCGGCCCGCCCTATGGGTCATATGTATTTATTACGAATGTAACAAGAACATAGTAAAGTGAATATAACATTTTCTTTTTATTTTTACCAATTTCCGGTCAGCACCCTTATATCGAAACGATTGTTTTGTAAAAAAAATCCATGACTACAACGAATAAAGAAAAAAGAATTACTGGAAGCGTTCGCGCGTATTTTTAAAAATCACCATCACAATGGAATGCAGAGTCTATCGTAATTATAATAAGTTTGTCTTTGTAATTTACCCATGAAGGTCGTTGAAAGTACTTCGGTTAACAAAAACTACGGCTCCTTCTTTGATCAAGAAACTGATAAGGCAGCTGGAAAGTATGAATACATGTGTTTATATTATTCAATGAAACACGTTTGAATGACGATATGCTGCCAATATATATATATATATATATATATATATATATATATATATATTCATGCACGTTTCATTAAATAATATCGACAAGTGTTGTCTATTTATTTTATGTAAATTTTTTCGTAACGTCTGATAAGTTTAATAACATTATCGTTGAACGAAGAAAGAACGTTACGAAAAAAATTTACATAAAATAAATAGACAACACTTGTCTATATTATTTAATGAAACGTGCATGAATGAAAAGATGCTGCCTAAATACACACACAATATATATATATATATATATATATATATATATATATATATATATATATATATAATGGCCTCTTTTGTATACCCAGTTTCGTTCACAAGGCTTGTGTCAACCTGCGGTAGGTTTTTTTCAGACATTTTCCAAAGGTGCTGGGATCGTCTTCTCCAGACCGATAACATCTAGAAGTCACCTTTCTGACAAATCGACTTTGGGAAGATTTACTTCGAACCCGGGTCTCCTAAATTTCTGAAGATGTCTGTAGGAACAGACGAAAGCTTGTAGTAAAAATAAGAACTAATACGGCAGAAATTTATAGAAACATGGATCATTTCATTCATAACGGATTCGGAGGTTTTTGTATATTATTTGAATTGTTTGCGACGATGGATTTCTCGCCAATTAAATCATTAACCTTTGCATTTGTTTTTGTGTGAATAATTCATGAATTTGTAAATTGATTGCACGTTTATCGTAATTTAAATAACTGATCCAAGTGCGACTTTTGGATAATAAGTGCGACATTACTGTAATTATTGAACAATATATTTCATGCCACTTTGACAGAAAAATTTACCAGTAAAAAATTCGTTCATCACCATATTTGTATATGAACGCACTTTTTTTAAAAATTTAAAATCAAACTCAGCGTTGCTACTGCGCGCTCCAAAACAATAACTCATTTCCAATAGCATTTTCGGATACAACAATACATATATTTTCGTTGTCCTCTTATTACTAAGAGAAAAAACAAGAACAACATCTATTCTATACCTGAAGATGTCTGTAGGAACAGACGAAAGCTTGTAGTAAAAATAAGAACTAATATGGCAGAAATTTATAGAAACAAGGATCATTTCATTCATAACGGATTCGGAGGTTTTTGTATATTATTTGAATTGTTTGCGACGATGGATTTCTCGCCAATTAAATCATTAACCTTTGCATTTGTTTTTTGTGTGAATAATTCATGAATTTGTAAATTGATTGCACGTTTATCGTAATATATATATATATATATATATATATATATATATATATATATATATATATATATATATATATATATTTCTTTATTAAATAACACATTAACAGTGATGTTACCCACTTAGCGATTTTTCAAAATGGGTGGTTATTTATTTTAAACGCTCCCAAGGCCTATTGTTCGTTTCATGTTTTTCAAGAGTAATGCGCCAGCGTGCTGACATTTCGAAATAATGTAATTCTTTTTGTTTATTAAATAAAAATTTAATAAACAAAAGGAATTACATCATTTACATTATTATTTTTAGAACTGCTTAAATTCTGTAATTTCATTTTCTTGGCATAGATTTCAATTTCTGCCTCTGCTTATCTGCATATTTTTATCATATTTCATTCTGCTAACAGTGCTTTCTCTTTCAAAAGCTAAGCAAATTATTAAGAAAGAGAAAAGATTTCGTTAAGAAACCAAGGAAAGTGTACAGGGTGTTTTACAATTTTTGAAACAAAATGATCGGACACAAATCAAGCACCACAAATGATAGAGTAATAGAAATTACATTTATTGAAAGATAAAATGATAACATTTTAGGGTCTACAACCATTTAGTCCAAAACATGAACCAAAATATCAAGAGGAGCTCTAGTATACATGCTCCAGATGTCCGACGTTCACTTGAAGGCACGGTTGAATGCAAAATGTTTGATAATGCGTGCACATTCCTCCTGGGTGATCGCTTGAATCTTATCAGTGATGGCTGCCTTCAACGCAGCAATGTGCGAAGGTTGCCGTGGTAGATGTTGCCCTTGCTGAACCTCCAGAGGAAGAAATCTCGTGGTGAGGGTCAGGTCAGGCGAGTGAGGTGCCCATTCCACTTCAGCTTTATGGCTAACGAAACGCTCCCCAAACGTTTCACAGAGCCATTGCATGTTAACATTAGCAATATGAGGGGCACAACCATTCTGCTGGAGCCACTGTTCCACCTCATCAAGGTTCTCACGCTCCATGAGTTCTGTGAAACATCCCGTACTGTTACATAATCTCAGTTCTCCTGTACGCCAATGAATTATTGTCGATCTTCTCACAGATGAAGAAGAGTCTTGAAGTAACATCATTTTAGTTCTACAGAAACGATACTGAGAATACCATGGACCGTGCATGTAAAAAAGAACTTAGTTTTGGAGAAAATGGAAACAAAAAAGGAAACTTATGCTTAACATCAGGAAGGGGACATTTCTTCATGGTCTAATAGTTAGCAAGCTATATTTAGCTGTCCCCCTACGTGGGGTAGCATGTGGCACAAGGCCGAGTTTAATGTGGGTCATCCGAGCCCGTAGGCCCGGCCAAAAATATAGCCTTCGAACCCGCCTAGACGGGTTCGAGAGCTGTCAACCTCCCCGAACGAAACCTTGCCCGGCAAAGCTTCGTCCGTGTTCCTTCCTGCTAATACAGAGAGTTAGACAGACGGCGGTTGCTGTAACTTTAATACAGTTAATTAGTTAGCAAGCTTGTCTCACTATAACAATTAAAACTGAGTATTGAGTTCGATCCTCACAGGGTGAACCACACTTTCGGCCTTGTGTCACATCTAAGTCACGTTTAGAAAATCACCTTAATGTCAGGAAGAGACATTTGAAATTTCTCGGACACATAACGAGGAAAGAGGGCGAGGAAAATTTAATGCTCACAGGACAGATTGAAAGAAAACCAAGCATAATCTACATGGCGAGATTGAGTAAACGGATAGCGAAACAAGGTTTAGAAGAGATAACAAAGAGAGAGACTTTATTTAGAGCTACAAAGAACAGGAAATTGTGGAGAACCGTGATCGCCAACGTCCTGCAGGTATACGGCACAGAAGAAGAAATATGAAAACTAATAAATAAATAAATAAGGAGACCTATTTTATCATGAAGAATAGCAAACACGTTTCACAGTTCAATTCGCGAATATAGTAATTTCGGCCTTTATATGGTACACTAATGTGCGATGATGCAAGAGGCTAAGGTCACTAATTGCAAATATAATATTTTCAATAAAAAAAATCTTTTGGATACAGTCGTTAAAATTTCACTTAGATTTGTTACTAATTTAGGACTTTCTTTAATATTGAAGACAAAAAAAGAAATGTTTAAAAATATATTTCTATCGGCTTTAAACAAAATGACTTTATCATTAAAAATGCTTTCATCAGCAATTTCGATTAAAGTCACTGATCATAGGAAAAACCTGCAGTCACCACGCAAGAAAAAATGGGTTAGGCTAACTGCTGAGAGGGAGACATTTGACGATTGGGGGTGGGGTCTTAAGTGATAAATAATGTAACGATGGCAGTTTTATTTGGAGCGGTAGAAATATATTGGAGTGTGTGTGTATGTATGTCTCAGTGTGTATGTGTCTGTGTGTCTGTGTGCGCGCACATGAGCGTGTGGGTGAATTAAATATGGGAACAAAATAATAATAACTGTTTGTGCGCGCACACACACACACACACACACACAAAACACACACACAAACACACACACACAAAACACACACACACAAAACACACACACACAAAACACACACACAAACACAAAACACACAAACACAAAACACACACAAAGAAATAAACACATAAACACACACACAATACCAAATTGTAATTGGTAGAGATTATTCCAAAGAGGACTTTTCAGTCCATATGGGATCTCAATGTATGATGCCGAGATTATTTATGGTCTACTGTGTATCGACCATATTTAAAATAAACTCTGGTTTATAAATTTAACTGCTCTTTCTTTATATCTATCTATCTATCTATCTATATATATATATATATATATATATATATATAAAAAAAGAAATATGTTGTAGTGGTTCCAACGAGAGAAAAGTATGTATATTAAAAAGAAAGAAGAGCCCTAAACGTTTTTTTGTTGTAATGTGGATTTTTTAGAAAAAATATTATGCTTTGTTTTACATTTGTTTTACATTATGTAAAACAAAGCATAATATTTTTTCTAAATAAATCCACATTACAACCAAAAAGTTTGCGGCACCTCTCTTCTCTTCTTTTTTAATATATATATATATATATATATATATATATATATATATATATATATAACAGTGTCAAAACTCAGAAGCGACAGGCTGTTTCATGCTAGGCGCAATCGTCAGGCCTGGGTGTTGACTTCTATGTTCACTTTTATATATTTATATTTACATACGCTGTATCTCTGATATTGAGCACTTTATTCCATAAATGTAGCACACCTTAAAACTATATTTCTTCATATATATATATATATATATATATATATATATATGTGTGTGTGTGTGTGTGTGTGTGTGTGTGTGTATTTCAAGGACACACGGCACAGTGGATAATGGCGTTGTTTAGATCCAGTGACAGGATCCAAAGAGTATGAGCTCAATACCCGGTTAAGGCAGTGGAGAACTTGGAGAGGGGAATTAACAGGAGATAACTGATAACTGACATCCATTAAACATGGCACGTGGAACTAGAACAGTCTACCCCAGAGGACGAAATAAAGGGTTCAGTTCGACATTCCAACCACCTGAAGAAGTAAGAAGAAACGTTGCAATAAATATGGTGACAAAGATGAGGACAATGGTCCGAATAATGTAAATAGTGCGTTTATATATATATATATATATATATATAGAGAAAGACATATTTTATGTTTAACGTTGTTATTTTATAGAACAAAACCATATACGCTGACGTGCCTTTACCGCTTGAGCTACAGCGTATATGACGGTTCCGTATAGGATGCAGGTTCGAAATTGTCAAAGAACGAAAATTTTCTATGAAAATTTCTCGGACATTCAGGCCGGTAAATGTTATTTAATACTGTTTATCATAAACAGAGCATTTGCTTAAATACTTGTATCTATAAAATAACAACGTTAAACATAAAAATATGTCTTTAATAAATAAATTGTCGGACCTTGTCCATTTCTTAATATATGACGTCATTTGTTTACATTCGATACGCCAGAGCAGTTATGAATGTACGAGATTCATGGAAAGTTGGAGTTTATAAGCAGTAAATTCGACCTTGTCTACCGATTGGTTCTTTGTAGCTCAAGCGGTAAAGGCACGTCAGCGTATATGACGGTTCCGTATAGGATGCAGGTTCGAATCTTGTCAAAGAACGAAAATTTTCTATGAAAATTTCTCGGACATTCAGGCCGGTAAATGTTATTTAATACTGTTTATCATAAACAGAGCATTTGCTTAAATACTTGTATCTATAAAATAACAACGTTAAACATAAAAATATGTCTTTAATAAATAAATTGTCGGACCTTGTCCATTTCTTAATATATATATATATATATATATATATATATATAGAGAGGGAGAGAGAGAGAGACTCTAGAATAATTTGAAACATAACCGTTACCACCTAGCATATAACCGTTAGGATAATACCTCGTTAACTATAATGCAACATTGACCAGAATTTATAAATATAAAACACATGGGTTGAAGATTACTTACAGGCATGAAACAGACTGACGCCACATCGTGTTCATTTCAGTGCCCACTTTTATATTCACATACGCTCTCTCACTGATATTGAGAACTTTCACTGATAAATATAGCATTTTTTTACACAATAATGTTTACCATGCACAAGCCCGAAGATCCACTCAAGGTAGAGGGTTACAGCATAAAAGAATCCGTTTATTCGGATATGAGGGGAAGAGAGCGGTTAAACCGAGACATGAATCGGTTAAAATTATAGTGATCGGGAAAGCATCCTCTTGGGAGTCAGTTCCACAAAGCAGCGATTTATGAGAAGAAGCTGTTCGAGTGGAATTTACATCTCATCGGGGGGGGGAATACGAACGGAATGGAAGTGGTTTGAAACGATATGAGTGTCATGGCCGATCTTAGACGTGAAGGATAAATCTGGTGGAACTAAGGAATATAGACCGTGTGAACCCCTTTCATGGAAACAGTGCTAGAACAGAGAGAGGTTTCTGATTTTTCGTTTGTAAGAAAGGGGTTGTAGGGTGGAAACTAATTCGTTATTCACAAGGAGGTGACGACGCATGTGAACTCTGTCCAGACTCAAAAGCGGAGTCTGGGAAGCTCCTGTCCATATATGGCCGCAGTACTTCATTTTAGCTGTGATCTGGTTGTTGTAACGGTAAAGATGAGCAGGGAGTCAGGAACTTGCTGGAGGCGTACAGGAAACAGACTATTTTTCCAGGGTGGTTAGCGATGAATCATGTTCAACTTGAGGTCTGGTTTGAGTTTGTTCCAATATGCATTTTTCTTGTGTTCGCACAAGAGCTTTCTTTTTTTGGACGCAGAGTGTGTAGGAACTGTCCAAATGTTCTATAGTTCCGAGCGCTTTCGGCTTTTAGCCGTTATCAAGGATGATTTTATTTTTTCAATTTGAGTGTGTGCGTTATGTGTATGTTTTTAGTGTGTTATAGAGATGTTTTATTTTGCTAACATGGTTAGCACATTGTGGCCTAGTTCGTAGTTAATATTGTTAAGGGTTGGCTTTTTCTTTTTTTTATTGTTAGGGCTTCCATTATTTTTAATCTTTTTTTATAAGTAGATGAGGTTATTATTTTTGTGTTTTCTACTAGTATGTTTCGAATGGAGTCTAGTAGGCTTGGGTGTGTGTTTAAAAAAAGATTAAAATAATGGACCGTAGTACCTTTGTCTATCGTTTTTAATGAAATATGCATAAATGAAGGATTGCTACCTAAATACGCAATATATATATATATATATATATATATATATATATATATATATATTGATAGGATAAGAACAAGGTAAGAAACATATTTATCCTAACATTTTCGGATTCTTATCCATACTATATATATAATATATATATATATATATATATATATATATATGATGGGTCATGAAAAGTAATCACATCTTTTATTATCTTATTGTTTTATAAAAACAATTCTTTTATATTTTCAGATGTAAAATGTATTTGCAGTATTTATTTGAATAACATTTTGAAACTAGTTCATCCCTAGCGTAAAAAAATGACGACTATGTTTAAGTAATTTTGCAATTTCATTGGTTATATTTTCTGTCTACTCATGGGATTTTTTATTTATACAACTAAATCCATTGTCGCATTATTATTAAAATGTTCCACTGACTTGTGACCTTGTGTCAACTTAAGCTGAACTTATTATTTAGGCCTTGACATGTTTGCATAGTGAATTCTCTAAACTTCTTTCTTCATCTAAGCTGCTGTCGATTCACTGTCTATCCATAATGCATCTAATTATTTCTAAGCTAATATCCAAGAGCCACCCAGGGTAGAGGTATTTTTTGAAAAAATTTATTCGTTTTTTACGGTTTATTAAACCTAAAAAGTTACAGGGAAACATAATGTAGAATAAGAAATAAGGAAGCGAATGTTTAGCCGTGAATATATTCAGCAAATGCTACTGTTGCTACTGCTCCCCCTGCTACTCCTCTTGATGTAGGAGTATTTTTAGCTCTTTTGTCCGACGGCCGAGTCCAAACTTGTAGGGAAATATTCTCTCTCACAACAATAAGTGAGCGGATACTCCCAAATCAATCGTCAGTGAGATATCACTGAGTGAGCATGGGTAGTGTGTGACCATCCCACGCTTAATCACAGAGCTAGCAGTCTATTCATATTTCCTGCATATCTCATCATCTAAATCTATCAGCATTCCTACAAATGCGCCCTGTAGTCCCCCCTCCCAAATAGTTCTAATTTGTCTCTATGTGCCTTCTGGCGTTTTCCAAATCTAAAGTTACCATTTTTAAGGAAAATGGAATCAAGCATGACAATTATAATCAGATAGAAACAATGAACACTTCTAGAACGCATAATGAGAAAAGAAGGTTTGGAGAATTTGACACTCACAGAAAGTATCAGAGGGCAGAGGAAAACTGTGAATAACTGACCTCACGAGATTGTCTAAATGGATATCAGAACAGCCAGTGGAACAAATAGCAAAAAGACCAGCATTGCTTAGAGCCCCAAAAGATAGGAAGTTATGGAGAGCCATGATCCCATTTGTCCTGAAGAAACAGAGCGAAACGGCATGTCACCGATTTAACGAGCTTGTGCAAATGGATGGCAGAACAGGGAGAGGGAAGGATAGTAAAAAGACAAACATTGCAAAAAAAAAAAAGATAGGAAGTTGTAGAGAGCCAGAATCACCTATGCACTGAAAAGTGAAGGCACAAGAATAAAACCACTGTTAAAACGCCGAAAAAGATCTTGATGAAGAAGCTGATTGAGATGGCGAAAGAGCATTGTTATATAGGAATAAAGTGTCTCTATTGACTCTTGAGTTTGAACATAGATCGCCAATGAACAAACACAGGCGATCCCATTATTGAATTGAGTGGATCAAATGACCATAGAGAAAACGCATATATAGGAAGTCAAGTGACGTCTAAATGATCTCCATTTTTAGTCTATCGTCTATTGCTATTCGAATCGCTATTTCTGTTCTATCCTCTATTACTATTAGGAGCGCTATTCTCTACTCTATTCACTATACTATTTCTCTATTCATATCACTATACGGATTACTATTCAAGCGAGTATTATCGAGCAAGTACAATTAGTGCGAGTGCTATTCGAAGGCGTCTGACACCAGTATTGTTCAACGGCGTTACTATAGTTGCAACTGCGATTACAAAGTCTCTACTACAACGAGCATCACGAAAGTGACAACGAGTGTTCGTTGACACCACAAAAAGTTTGCAAAATAAAAGGGGCGTTATAATGAAGGAGTATTTCGAATTAGAATAACGTATCATTGTTCAAAAAAGGCTTTTTTTTTTTCGGCGGCTGTGAAAGGGCGATAATAAACGGCTGCATACTTTCCGGACAACTTTCGGATGCCCTTCCTGTAATTTTGTTTCCGTATAGTAATATATATCGAATGAATGAATGAGTTTCATGTATGAATTGTCTGGGTTTTCGTGTGGTTATCATTATTAGACGCCAAAGTATTCAGACTAGCGTCCTTATCTTGGTTGCTTTCGTCAAAACGTTTAGGATGCGGAAATCTTTGGTTTTCAGGCGCCCGCCGAAGCTAGTAACCTTTCGGGTTCCCCGTCTGTAGATTACATTGCCCTTGCCAGAGGAAATCTCGTACCGGTTAACAGCTGATTAAGAGAGAGAGAGAGAGAGAGAGAGAGAGAAGGCATTTGTGAAACTGGTAGAGTTACTAGTGATTGAGAGGTCAATCCTTGGATCAAGTGATTCACAGAATTGACGCTGCTTCAGGTGAAGAAGCAAGCGAGACATTCCGGTAGGAATTAAGTTGTAAATGTTGGCCGATACGAGATATGCCTTAAGCGTGGAAAGTAGAACGGGAAAAATTGGATTGAATAAAAATTTCGGTCCGAAATTCCAGCAAGGATAATAGTCCGCCAGACATCTATAGAAAAGGGGACAACTTCATGAAAAATAAAAATAACTACTTCATATGAAGTCGCTGTGTAAATCCCACAGGCTTCGGTGATCGAATCATTGGTTACATCTGAATGTTTGCGAGTGCTTATGCATAAATATGTATATGTATATAGAATGACAGAGAAGGGATAAAAGGGAAATTGGTTATGATTTTATTAAAACAAAAATAAGCTACTTTACTACATGACGGGTATTTTAACAAAGTAATTTGTAAATGTCTGCAATCATTTAAAGTTACACTGAAACCAGATAGATAGATAGATGGATTATATAGACAAATAAATAGTAAGGAGTATACCTGGGGAGATATTAATAGGCTTATATAGACAAACATGAAGATAGATAGATAGATAAAATTGACTAAAGTAGATAGATAGATAGATAGATAGATATGAAAAGACACATATATATATATATATATATATATATATATATATATATATATATATAGCTAGATAGATAGATATGACAAGACTGATAGATAGATAGATAGATAGATAGAGATAGATAGATAAAATTGACTAAACTAGATAGATAGATATGAAAAGACATAGATAGATAGATAGATAGATAGATAGATAGATTATATAGACAAATAAATAGTAAGGAGTATACCTGGGGAGATATTAATAGGCTTATATAGACAAACATGTAGATAGATAGATAGATAGATAGATAGATAGATAGATAGATAGATAAAATTGACTAAAGTAGATAGATATGAAAAGATATATATATATATATATATAGAGAGAGAGAGAGAGAGAAAGAGAGAGAGAGAGAGATAGATAGATAGATAGATATGAAAAAACTGATAGATAGATAGATAGATAGATAATGTAGAGAGTTTTTCTTCCACCTCGGGACCAGAATTAAAGAAAGAAAATAAAATAACCCGACACAGAAAAGCGCAAATCGGTTTGGAACGTCTCAGTGTTTGACAATTGCTGCGCGCTAAATTGCAGTCCACATACGTGAAAGCTTTCGAGGAATGTCGCTCCCGGTAAACGCATTTACAGAGTGTCAGCTGGGTGAATGTGGGACGTGGGTTGGAGCTGTTTGCAACGTGCAGGTACGCCCGGGACTATACATTCGGCCTTGCGATGTGATATATCTCGTAACAGTGTTACTATCGACACTTTTCTTACCTGCTGTACATGTGACCCAAAAAGCTTCAACACATTTTGTGTTACTGACACGCTGAGGGGTCGCCTTAACTTTTAATATACTTTATGTGTATATATATATGTATATATATCTATCTATCTATCTATCTATCTATCTATATATATATATATATATATATATATATATATATATATATATATATATATATATATATACATGTATGTATGTATATATTTGTGTATTTACGCAACAAATTTTTAAGCACGTTTGATTAAATAAATTACAAGAATTATCTCTGCTTATTTTTTATCATAATCCTTTCATATTCACTAATATTTTTTACGTTAATTACATTTTAATAAGGCAAGAAATGTATATATATATATATATATATATATATATATATATATATATATATACTATTTACACTGTTCGAACTATCATCCTCATTTTTGTTGCCATATTTATCATAACGTTTCGGCTGTTGTACGCTCCGCCCTTCTTCAGGTGGTTGGAATGTCGAAATGAACCCTTTATTTCGCTCGCCGGGGTAGACTAGTTCTAATTCCACGTGCCATGTCTAATGGATGTCAGTTATATCCTGTTAATTATTCAATCCAAGTTCTACACCGCCTTTGCCAGGTATTGAATTCACACTCTTTGGGTTCGGTCACTGGATCTAACTAACGCTTTTATCCACATTGTGATAAATATGCCAACAAAGATGAGGATGATAGTCCGAACAATGTAAATAGTGTACATAATACCTCATCTCAGAAATATATATATATATATATATATATATATATATATATATATATATATTCATACATGTTTCATTAAATGATACAGACAAGTGTTGTCTATTTATTTTACGTAAATTCTTTTCATAACGTCTGATAAACATGCACGTGTTTATCGTTGTTAAGAAATCATCCATGTAAACAATAACAGACTATCATCACTGTCTTGTCCGTATATTGCTTAATATATTGTACAGTAATTGACATTTTTTGATAATGGCTTATGTAAGCCGAAAGTTTAGATTGATTAAAAATATGGATCAATATTGTCATTTTCTTTCTTCTTAATGATAATGTTATTAAGCTTATCAGACGATATGAAAAGAATTTACATAAAATAAATAGACAACACTTGACTATATTATTTAATGAAACATGTATGAATGAAAAAATGCTGCCTAAATACACACACAATATATATATATATATATATATATATATATATATATATATATTACTTTAAACGTTACTTTTTGGGGATATTCGTATTTGAGTAATCGCTCCGCTTATCTTAAACAGTATTTTTTTTCGTTTATCGACCTGCGTACTTGAGCAAACTTGCTAAAGAAAATGTGTCTTCTAGCAAGATTTGAACCTGCACATCGCCGGCCCCCTTTCCTGGAGGAAACACTGTCTGCTCCCGCGAGCATTTACCGTCCGACTACGAATAAGCATCACAATAAAATCAAGTTTCTGTTTTACCTTTGAAGCACACTCGTTCAGATTTTTTCTCGAAATAAATATCTGCTCAGTGTTGTATTCGAAACGTAGATACAGAAATTTCCAAAACATTAATGGATTTCATTTTTTTAATCCGACATATTTTTCATCCATTTGTTGAATGACAACGAAAGACGGTTAAATTTTTTAATCAAATTTTCTTTGTTTTAAACCAAACGCTTGATATTAGATAGACATCTTTGTATCTTCTCTGGTTGAAGGATACATCCTAATATTTTCGTTTTATTCTATCATCATCATGAGAGACGTGACTTAGAAAGATACAAGGTTTATCTATCTGTCTGTCTATCTATCCATCTATCTATCTGTGAACGTACCCAAGATACATTTTCAAATTCTTTAATTTCGAACTGTCTTTGAAAAAAAGAAATAAAATACTATTCTGAACACACAGAGAAATATATATGGGTGGCTGGTGACCCGTATATGCGGATGTCCGTCTAGTAGAGTGACTAGACATTCCCTGTTGCAGACGCCTGCTCAGGCATTTGTTTTTGTTCAACACCCAAAGAGCTTCCCTGTGTTTTATACTGCAACTATGCTGAACGGACCTTCGTTACAGTTTCTGGTAGAGAGCGCCTTATCTGGCGTGAACAAGGCCAGCACGTTCACACCCTCGGTCACGATGATTGCTAACAACAACCATCGACGGCTTCCAAAGGGTAACGTCTACCCAATTTCACTCACAAGACTTGGGTCAACCCATGTTATGGTTTTCAGGAACTTTCCAAAGGTACCACACGCCGGGGACGCCTCCTCCAGATAGATAGCATCAAGAAGACATCTTCATGACAAAACGAAGATGGTGGGATTTGAACCCGGGTCTCATGCCTGTCTATCCTATTTTCTTTTCTCTCTCTCTCTCTCTCTCTCTCTCTATCTCTCTATCTCTCTCTCTCTCTCTCTCTCTCTCTCTCTCTCTCACACACACACATATATATATATATATATATATATATATATATATATATATATATATATATATATATATGCCAATGCTGACCGTCATTTATCGTTCACGATAGGAGAGTCCACTATATGTGTATGTGTGTGTGCGTGTATGTGTGTGCGTGTGTGGATAGCGGCTCGGATTGAGGAATTGGAGAACCGGGTTCAAACTCCATGCGAGTTCATTACATTCACTTACGTCCTAATACTCTTCTGTTCCCTCTCTAACTCCGCTCCATGGATAAATCGCAGGACAGATCGTTCGCGAATCCCGTGACCAACCAGGGTCGTAGGTGCACCACATATAATACAGCCGCTGTAGAATTGGTGTTTCTTGGGCAAGATAGTATAACGGAGCCCAGCATTCCATTACTCCACCGTGCCTCCAGGCAAGGATCCTACAGCCTTGGGTGGAGAACTAGGAGAAGGACAATTCTGAATTCAAAACCTGCAGAGGGTCTTTTGTGGATCTTGTAGTATACTGTGCACCAGTTCCCTGTAACCGTCTCCTCCAAAAGGAGTGGTTGGTGCTGCACAAGCCTTCACCATTATAATCAAACGATATCTGTTGTTGGTTCTAAGAACTGAACTGCTTGACCGTCATACGTCGAAAACAACGAGATAGTCCAGTATATATATATTTATATATATACAGTATATATACAGATGTTTTAGTAGACACAGTTTTGTTTTGTTTTTAGACAGTGTGAATTACGTCTTCCAGCCAGCATATTCGAGAGATGTAATAAAAAAAAATGTACGCTGCAGAAGAATTTAAACGTTTGTAAGAGAAACCAATGTCTGATCCAATGTGCTTTAGAGACTTCGGCCACAGCTGCACATCAAGTCAGTGTTTTGGCGCCAAAACTTGTCCCAACGCTTAATCCCATATTGAGTCAGTGTGACTTAGCACTCCCACAAGTCTGTCTTGCCTTTGATGCTCACTGAAACGTTCACTGTTTTGTCATTTTTGACGATTGTGAAAATATCAAAACTCTTCAGAAACAGTTACACTTATTTGAGGTACAGAATCTGTTATAATTTTCAATGCATCAAAAGTTGCTGCACCAATTCGAGCACTGTGCAACTGTGCAGTTCCGGAACAATCACCATTTAGAGAAAGTTCAATTGCTAAAGCTTTACATATTACCACAAAATAACGTAATATAGCAAAACATTTTAATGCCATGTCCCTTCAAGATGTAATCAACTATGATTAGCCGGACAGTTTTATTATCAGTGAATGGCCAATGCTTTATTTAAAAATCATTTCAGTCCATTCAATGTAGTAAATCCCCTAAGTCACAAGAGGTTACTGAGTGAAAAATAAGAAAAAAAAAAAAAGATAAACATTACGAA
Source organism: Acanthosepion pharaonis (assembly GCA_903632075.3). Taxonomy (NCBI): domain Eukaryota; kingdom Metazoa; phylum Mollusca; class Cephalopoda; order Sepiida; family Sepiidae; genus Acanthosepion; species Acanthosepion pharaonis. The sequence continues at coordinate 24,299 of CAHIKZ030002001.1, forward strand.
GGAGCAATAACAAAAGAAGAGTAACCAGGAAGACAGTAGATAACGATTGACATTGCATTTAAATTTTTGAAGGTCAAAGTTGGCTGGAAAACATGGAGCCGGAAGAGAGTTCCACAAGCGTGAAGTACGAGAAAAGAAAGAGTTAGCATAGAACTTATCAATTAAAATGTAAAATGATGAGACTTAGTTGCCAATCTAGTACGACGGTTAAATTCATGAAGTCTGGCGAAGATTTCATTCGATTTCCTTGTGAAATATAGAGGAGATGCCTCTTGTTCCCGTCTACACGGTTTAAAATTTATTGCTCTTCTATTAGACTGGTTGGCATTTAAGGTTAGGTCATTCTGATATTTAACCTGTAGGTGGTGGAGCGAGAGAGAAGACATAGTTTCATGAATTTGTGCGACCGTGAATTCAACAGACGAGACGAGAATTTAAACTTGGCTGGCTGATTCCATTTTATATCGGCCGATATCCGTCACACCACCTGCACGGGAAAGACTTTCATTGCTCAACAATGAAGACTTTCAAAGATTTCTTCTTTTTTTTTAATCAAAAATATTTGCGAATTGCTGGAAATATATAGATAGATCAGTTAAGCGCGATGCGTGGTACACGCTTGGACGATCATATGTCTTTCGATTCATGACTGACTAACCAGATGATTTTTTGGCAATAGATTGACATTTCTTTTTACGGTAGACTGGTTGCCAACCAGGGCTATAAGACCAAGTCCGTCCTGCTATTCAACAAATAGCTGAGGGAGAAGAGATTAATTCATAGCTTTCCCAAGGTTATTTAGGCGTAAGCGAACATAACGAACCATACCGGAATTCGAACTCGATTCTCCGAGTTTTCAAGCCGAGTTGTTATTCATCACAGTATATCTTCCCCAACTATGAGAAATGTCGTATCCTGAAACGTGTTTATACACATAATTATATATAATCACACTCATATCCATTCAAATAAATATGTTAGTTCTATCACTAACAATAAGCGCTATCCAATAAGCACTGCATATATATATAAATATATATATATACAATATATATATATATATATATATATATATATATATATATATATATATATATATATATATATATATATATATTATATTATATATATATATATATATATATATATATATAATAACCAAAGTATATAATTGGTATACACGGAATGAATTCCAATAACCAACAATTACTATTCTTAAAAGAGTGCTCAATACAAAGTAGAGCAGATATAATTATTTTTATAAAAAAATTTATAACATAACATACTTATGTTATAAATTTTTTTATAAAAATAATTATATATATATATATATAAACTGAGGTGGCAATCTTCCAGCCATGTATGTTGTGATACTAAACTCTTTTTACCCATGAATAAAGCATATTTTTAAAATATTTTATTTTATAATATTTTATATATATATATATATATATATATATATATATATATATATATATATATATATATATATATATTTTATTTTATAATATTTTATTATATATATATATATATATATATATATATATATATATATATATATGAAAAAGAAAAGAGAAATTGTGTGTGTATATTGTCCACCACGTACAACCACACACGCACAAACGCATATATATATATATATATATATATATGAATAAAATGACAATAGGAAAACTGGTAATTGCTGACGCGTTTCGTTCAATGTGGACTTTATCAAAGCAAAATACGAAAATGAAATTAAATGAACAAAGTATCTAATAAAACAAAAACAGAATGTATCTATCAACTGGAATGTAGAGAAACGCTATTTTCATATTTGATAAAGTCCACATTGGACGAAACGCGTCAGCAATTACTAGTTTTCCTATTGTCATTTTTATTCATAAATATTGTCTTCTCTACTGGCTAAATCGGAGAAATTTCATATATATATATATATATATATATATATATATATATATATTACCTCAATTTTTTTTATTGGATACCCCTATTTGAAATAGACTGACAGCTTCTGTTCTGTGTATCTGCCAGCGCACTGCACACTTATATAGAGTTAAACGGCGCAGCCACCCAAATCCGAGGACGCCCATCTACTATGTGGGGGTTGGGGGGTAGCTAATCCCCATTGTCGATTCCTGATCAGGCACATTTGTGTTTGTTCAACACCCACAGAGCCCACCTGTTGTTTATACTGCAACTATATTGAGCAGATCTTAGTTATAGATTCTGGGAGAGAGCGTGTTATCTAGCGTTATCTAATTTGAACAAGGCCAGCACAATAAAACCCTCTGTCACGATGACTTGTGACTTCGTACTAGCACAAACCACAGACAAATACTTGCACACATATATATATATATATATATATATATATATATATATATATATATATATATATATATATATATTATACACGGCAGGAGAAATTGCGAGCAACGTATCTCACAAGATTTTGTGAATGCAAGAAACAGAAGAGGTGGTGAAGTGAAAACATTGATTAATACTCTGATAGGTAGCTGTGGAGAGCCTTGATCACCTATTATAGATAACTAGATTCGTTTCGAAAAAGCCGCGAATTTTTGATTTGCTAATAATCAAATCAATCTCGAGGGAAAAAAGTTTTAAAAAGAAAGAGCTACAAACATGAAAGTCTGTCGATAAAAATCTCCCAGATACAGGTTTGAAGCCCAAAGAAAAAAACCCCGATACGAGTAAACAACTAACTAACAAAAGAGCTCAATACAACCGTAGAGCAGACTTAGATCTCTCTCTCTCTATATATATATATATATATATATATATATATATATAGATAGATAGATAGATAGATAGATAGATAGATAGATACACTTAGTGAGCCAGACAAACCTACCTAGGTTTCACCTAAACGGATCGTCCAGGAAAGTAAGGCCTTAGGTAGGTTTGTCTGGCTCACTAGGTATATATATATATATATATATATATATATATATATATATATATATATATATATCATATACACTGACATACATACGTACATAAATATGTGTATGTGTGTATGTTTGTGTGTGCGTGTGTGTGCATGCGTCTGTTTTGTGTGTTCTGCCACGTTGCTGAGTTATTTTTTTTTCCTAATCCCTACCAAAGGTCGCTGTTCGGGTGCTGGTAACCGTCAATAATTAGAAAGTTAATATTTTCGGCTGGCAGACGCTCCCATTTGTAAGATTGCCATAACACGATCGTCTTCCACAGGTTAGGCTCATTTTGTCTTGTGTCATACCCAAGTAAATTTAGTCAATATAAAAAGTGTGAGAGAGAGATGAAAGGATTGACGCACGCAGCCGCTTTAATATCTTTACCCATGTACAAAATGCACACCATGTACTTGCGTGTTTATAGGAAGGTAGAAGAAAAAGAAAAGTAGAACTTAGAATGGAGGCCGATGGATTTGTCATTGTTAGTAATGACATTTATCAAGGGATTTCAGTGAGTGTCAGCCTTGTACGAAATATACGTATCATATGTTCATATCTGTCTTCGTTAAGTTTCTATCTATTTATTTATCTGTTAGTATGTTCATATCAATCTAATTGTCTACTCATATCTATCTATCTATCTATCTATCTATCTATTTGCCTGTCTGTCAGCCTATGTATGAGTATCTAGCTATCTATCTATCAATATATATATATATATATATATATATATATATATATATATATATATATATATTATGTTCATATCAGCCTACCTTAGTCCGTTCATATCTATCTGTCCATGTATCAATTGTCTGTCAGCCTATCTATAAATATATTCATTATCTATCAGTCAGCCTGTCTTATAAGTCTTTTCATCATCTATATCAACCTGTTTCTATCTATCTATCTATCTATCTATCTATCTATCTATGTGCAATCTTGTCAATTGGTGGAAAGAAGAAAGATAGTGTAGCTTTAAAAGTGATATTTTAGCGCATTATTTTTATTTTTTTATCCCCTGCTACCTTTTTGAATCCTTTCTTGATGCCGGTACAAAAAAGTCATCAGCCCGACCAAGGACTTCTTCCAAAAATCAGCAAGAGAATTTTATGGTTGCCCAATTCTAGCATTTTGACAGATTTCAGGAAGTGCTTTGGGTCGAGAACTTTAGGCATCCTTAAATATATATATATATATATATATATATATATATATATATATATATATATATATACAGACACATACATAGATACATCTCTCTCTCTCTTTATATATATATATATATATATATATACACACAAAATGCGACGAGTAAATTGTCACCATTTTGTATTTTTAATTTCATACATGCTTCGTATTCACCCCGGATGATCCAATACGAACCTTTCAGAGTATTTGCATGTCAATCTGAGGTCAGTGCAGAGGATTCGGAAAGAGTTGGATGAGTCTAATTGTGATTACGAAGATGTTTGGAGTGATTACTAGTGATGGCGACGTTACGCCTCTGTTCATCATTCCACTGGTACTCAGACTCAACACGGAGGCCTACATCAAGTTCATTGAGGAGGTGGTGCTGCCCAGATTCCTGCTGGATGACCCTATGTCTGACAGCAGGACTCTGCACCATGCCACAGAAGAAGGAGAACCCAGTCAAGACTGTCAGACAATTTCTGCGACCACATCACCCCTTACACCTCACCACCTAACTCCAGAGACTGCAACCCAATTGATTATTACGTGTGGGGTGCAGCGGGAGACCAATAAGAGTCCTTGATGAACTGAAGTCAAGGATTATGGCAGCATACACCAACTTAAACTGGAAGACCACCCCGAAGAGTTGCAGTAGACTCCGAAGTCGTGGTTGAAACCAATGGAGATTTATTCAATAAATTTACTCTTTATTATTTCAGGATATTTTCATGCAGTCTTGTTAATCATATCTCTTACAATAAGATGTTAATTCAATTTTGCGTAATTTAGACGACAATTTATCCATAGCACCACACACACACACACACACACACACACACACACATATATATATATATATATATATATATATTACGATAAACGTGCTATCAATTTACAAATACATGAATTATTCACACAAAAACTAATGCAAAGGTTAATGATTTAAATGGCGAGACATCCATCATCGCAAACAATTCAAATAATATACAAAAACCTCCGTATCCGTTATGAATGAAATGATCCTTGTTTATATAAATTTCTGCCGTATTAGTTCTTATTTTACTACAAGCTTTCGTCTGTTCCTGTAGTTTTCATGCACAAACGGGTGCGTACACAAAGGCACAATAACACGCGTGTAAATGTACACACGGATATACACAGAGTCAAACAAATAAGCACACTCACAGACTCTTATACATGTTGAAAACGCATGCAAACAAGCGTATATATTGCAAGCGTCCGTTTTCTATTCGAAAGAGTTCAAACAACAAAAAAAGAAAAAAGATATACGAATCTTTAGTAGTACTAAGCACACGGAAATTAGTATTTTATTTGTGTATTTTTTGCTTGCCCATACGTACTATTACTACTATTAATAGCATAGGTGACGGGGAACTTTTAATAAGAACGATAAAGTTTAAACGGCCCTGATGTCGGTAGGCACACTGTTACACTTATACATGTGCAATATGAATTTCATTGAACGTGGATAAATTTCTTAAAGTAAAAGAAAAAACCGAGGCTTAGCATGGAAAAATTAAAAAGAAAATTTAAAATGTTTTTACAGACATATTCAGTAACAGGTACAAAACGAATTGTCAAGTCAATCGAACTAACAAACTAAAGATTAACAGCCAGTTATTCATTATATATATATATATATATATATATATATATATATATATATATATATATATTCATGTGCATATATATATATATATATATATATATATATATATATATATATATATATATATATATACATATATATATATATATATATATATATATATATATATATATATATATATATATATACATAGAGACACGGACACACACAATAACAAATATATATAGAGAGAGGGAGGGAGAGAGAGTGAGAGAGACAGACACAGAGAGAGACAGAGACAGACACAGAGAGAGACAGAGAGAGAGAGAGAAATATGGATGAACATTGCGTTCAAGGATGAGACAGACTGTCGCCTCTTGGTGTTGTTGACCTCAGTATCCATGTGTATATATATATATATATATATGCGTGTGTGTGCGTGTGTGTGTAGGTGTGTGTGTTAATAAATTCATTAGGTATTGGATGTATTTGAGTAGCAAATAACATTCTCTCTCTCTCTCTCTCTCTCTCTCTCTCTCTCTATATATATATATATATTGGATGTGTTTGTGTATACATATATGTGTGTGTGGGTGTGTGGTTTGTTTATTGCGTGTATTGTGCAGCAACGAAAGATAGATATATATATATAGAGAGAGATACATTGTTTTATTTAGTAGAAAATATATATATATATATATATATATATATATATATATATATATATACATGTATATATACATATATATACATCTGTGTGTATACGTACATACATACATACAAACGCACACGTTTGAGTGTGTGTGAATATCTGATCAATTATGTGCGCTTTCCTTATGAGCACATGTGTTTGCGCACGCGCGTGTGTTTCTGTGCGTTGCTGTGGTACAACAATTTGGCTACAAGAAAAGAGCAATATCTGTTTTGATTTATACACAAATGTTTATACTGCTGAGTAATGCACAAAGTGGCACACATATGTACATATAGATACAGCTATATGTACAGACAACACACACACATATATATATATATATATATATATATATATATATATATATATATATATATATTATTTATGCAAACTTGTGAATTGGTGGAAAGAATAAATACTGTAGCTTCAAAATAGTCTTTTAGTACAATTCGATATAGTATATATTATAATAAGCATATTTTTTGTATTTTATTCAAAGAAACACGCACATACATGTCTATATAATTATGCACACACACACACACACATGTCTATATAATTATGCACACACACACACGTCTATATAGATTATATAATTCTGTGTTTATGTATGTGGGCGTGTGTTTGGGTCTGCTGACCATGCTCAGAAATGTTAAACATTTTCATCTACATACTATATATATATATATATATATATATATATATATATATATATATATATAGCGTTCGGATCCACGGATCATTTCACAAATCTCCAGAAATTCAATCACTTGGACGAATGCATGAAAAAATTTAATAAAAAGTCAGTCATCTTCATTGAAATTTTGTATAAAAAGAGGTTTATGCAAAATATATATATATATATATATATATATATATAGAGAGAGAGAGAGAGAGACACAGAGAGAGAAAGTGATATATATATATATATATATATATATATATATATATATATATATAGATAGATAGATAGATAGATAGATAGATAGATACAAAACTATTCTTTACCGCCGCGTTTCGTCTTCCTCTGATGGACTTTATCATTAAATGTAAAGATTTATTCATATTGTCTATTTGCGGATATACTTTTATTTATATCCGTAATTTTACCTCCACACAATAACTTACATGCATATAAATGCCTATATTTTTATTAGTATACACAAGTGGATATATATATATATATATCTATATATATCTATATATACCTATATATATCTATCTATCTATATCTATCTATCTATATATATATATATATATATATATATATATATATATATTTATCTATAAGCATATATAGAGCTGTAATAAAGTATGTAGAAATAAAGTAGGTCCTGATTAGCTAGACCTGTGAAATTTTACAATATCAATGTTAAATCCAATAAGTAATAAAGACTAAGATTTTTTGTGTCATCTTCCCAGGGCTTAAGAGTCAGGCAATTTTATAGGTCACTTGTACATATATTAGTATTTATTTTATTGAATGTTTTCGCTTTCTTTCTACCATAGTAATTAATTCGTATTAAACTTTTAATTTGGTAGCATAATATTTCAGTATTGAACCGAGTAACGTATTTTCTGTAGCTTTTTTAATCAAGGAATATGTATTTTTGTAACGTGCTTTCCGAATTAGCGTAACACCAGTGTAAGAGTGGTAATTTTCAAAGCAATAGTCGTTTTAAACTGGTATGTTAGTATGCTAGAAATAGGCATACTCGATTAACGAGTCGACAGCCATCGCGCATAGTTTTATATAAAATATATCAGACAGGATCCATACGAACAAAGAATCATATGCATTTAAGTTGGATCTTCATGACTTCGATTATATCGCCGGTAAATACACTGACACTCACAAATCTCTAACTCTCACTCACACACACACACGCACGCACGCACACACACACACACATATGAGTGGATATAAGTGGATTAATATGTCTGTAATGTGGTAGTTATTTGCGGATTTCTTAGCAAAAATATTCACTATGTTCCGCCTCTGTAATGAAAGAGGAAACTTTGTATAAAGTGCATTCGTAAGGAAACGAAACTGAAAAATATATTGCCTTTCTTCGGATACAAATTTATTGTATCACCGTCTGTTCTTTCTTTCTTTCTTTCTTTCTTTCTTTCTTTCTTTCTTTCTTTCTTTCTTTCTTTCTTTCTTTCCTTCCTTCCTTCTTTCTTTCTTTCTTTCTACTTCATATCTATCTATCTACACATATATAAATGATTTAATGTTTGATATAAAATATGCGAAGCATGTAAGGTACACACTCGATATATATATACAGTGTAACCCGGATATAAGAGACCCGGGTATAAGAGAAACCCGGATATAAGAGAGATTTTCTCTGGTCCCAAATTAGAGCCTGTGTTAATGTATATAAAATAGACTAAACCCGGATATAAGAGAAACCCGGATATAAGAGACTTCTTCTCCGGTCCCGACAACTCTCTTATCCGGGTTACACTGTATATATATATATATATATATATATATATATATGTGTGTGTGTGATGAGATTCAGAAAAGTTTTCGGACCAACTTCCTATAATCTGACCCAAACATGACATATTTTTTGGTAAGTGTTTATTGGTTTGGCTTATTGTGCAGTTTAATCGCACAAAACACACACACGCGCATACATATAAACATGCATACGTAGAAAGAGAGAGAGAGAGAGAGAGAGAGAGAGAGACTAAAAGACAGTGAGAGAAAGAGAGTGTGTCTGTGTAGTAATGATATATTTAAATTAAATAATTAAAAAAAATTCTCTCTTTTTTACTAATCGCAATTACTTGCAACGGCGAATAATCCAAAATTGGTTCAGTTTATAACAAATTGGACCCATGCAACTCTTGTGTGTGATTGTGTGTGTGCGTGTGTTTGTGTGTGTACGTGTGTGTGCGTGTGCGTGCGTGTTGGTCAGTCGACCAGTTTTCTAGTGTTTCCCAAGTGTCACGATATCGACTTGTTTCTAAGTATTACTCTCTCTCTCTCTCTCTCTCTCTCTCTCTCTGTCTCACACACACTTTCTCTGTCTCTTTCTCTCCCTCTCTCTCCCTTTAGGTAATGAGTCCACCTGATTAAGACCTTGTGTCAGACTTAATGTTTCCATCAATATCTGACCGGTTAGTTTGTTTTCGCACGCGTTTTCCTATAGATCATGAACCCTTACGACGGCCCACGGACAAATTAAGCAGGGGTTTGACGGGTGGGAAAATGTGTTTTCTTTCCATTATCCGCAGATCTAAAGCATGCTCTTTTTTATGCACAGTGCGTGTGTTGAATCTGCATAAGTACACACGCCACACGCGCACATACATCGCACACCAACACGCGTAATATAAACAACTCGGCCATGTCTTAACGTTGCATATTTAAAGATGAAATAAATAAATGCCCACGTCGCAAACTGATTTCTAAAATAAAACAGAAATCAAACACACACTGTGTATGTGAAACATGCAGCAATGTACACAACACGCATATATATATATATACATACACGCAAGTGCACACCCACACACGTGTGCGCGCACACCACGCACTCAACTTTAGCGCATAGATTTTGTTTATTTTAAATTATAGATGTTTCGTCTGTGAATGCGAGTGTGATGACGAACAAATATCACTCACTGAAAGTAAGTTACAACTCAGGAGAATAAAAAATAATGAAAGAAAAAAACTTTTACTTACCTTGATATATAAAAGTGCTCGGTTTTGATGCTTCGTCACGCAAATAACATACCTTATCACTCCAAACTCGTAAATTGGGGTTAAAAAAAAAGTGGGGATTTGCAATGTAAGTCCTCCTTTTTTTTTACGTGATCCGACAGCTTGTAATTGTTATGCATATAAATAAGTAATTATACTTTTAAAACAAAATTATCATCTCCTTGGGTTATTCCATCAGCTAATCTCTTATTTCCATTTCAATGCCTTTTAAATCCGTCAGTTAGGTTTTCTTTTTCTTTTTCTTTTTCTTTTTCTACTTTTCTTTCAATGGTTACTTTTTTCCTTCCTTTTATAGGCGTAAAAAACACAGCCGTGGACAGTGTACAAGTTTGTAGCTAGTTCCCAGTTGGTGGTTGTATGTAGCCTCTTATAAGACAGACAGACAGACAGACAGACAGATAGATAGATAGATAGATAGATAGATAGATAGATAGATAGATAGATAGATACGTGATTTGCTGTGTTATGAACTGAGACTATAATGTGCAATACTGTCTTATAATAAA